>CAMAPF010001009.1:2302500-2308702 GCA_945859915.1 Cuscuta epithymum
CATCATCATCATCATCATCATCATCATCATCATCATCATCATCATCATCATCATCATCATCATCATCATCATCATCATCATCATCATCATCATCATCATCATCATCATCATCATCATCATCATCATCATCATCATCATCATCATCATCATCATCATCATCATCATCATCATCATCATCATCATCATCATCATCATTGTTATTATTATTATTATTATTATTATTATTATTATTATTATTATTATTATATAATAGTAATATTATTATTACAATAATATTATTATACTATTATAATATTATATTATTATTATTTAATAATAGTAATATAATATTATAATAATATTATATATTTATTATTATTATTATTATATTATAATAAATATTATAATATTATTGATATTATAATAATATTATATATTATTCTTTATTATTATCATTATATTATTATTATAGTTTAATAATAATAATAATATACTCGTATATTTTTATTATTATTATATTATTATTATTACTATTATTGTTAATATATTATAATTATTGATTATAATGTAATAATTATAATATTAATAATTTTAATTAATAAAATAATAAAAGTGATAAATAATGTTTCAACTTTTCTGATTTGATCTGATCTGAATGTTTCTGATCTGATCTGATCTGATCTGAATAAAATAAGAATAAGTAATAAATAATAAGATTAAGACGAAGAGAACAACTTCTTAGTCTCCTTAATATTATCAAATTAACATTAATGAGTAAAAATGTTAATCATGCCTTAGGAATATTGCATGATTAAAAATGGAAAAAATCCTCATTTCCTCAACGAGAAATGCGAGTGGCGTGCGTAATCAGAGAATCAGAGCACTTTCCTCGCGAACTGAATAAACTGTGAACTTGAGACACTTGTACAGCTACTGCTTTCTGAGTTTCAACGAGGGAGTAAATTAAACGAGATAAGTTATCCAGTATCCACCCTTCTATACCTAAAATACAAAAACAGATAACCCTATCTTCCGTTGGATTTGATTAACAGTCAATTGAACGAGTTCAGGTCGGAATCCATCGAGCTGAATACAATAGTGGCTATACGTCATCGAAGATGGCAGTTTCAGAGGAGGAATCTTCCTCGTCGTCTGCGTCTGCGAGTACCTGCAGGTCACGATCAGCAGCCATGAACGGTGGATGTTATTTGGCGAAGACGGTACTAAGAGGAAGCGTTGTTCTCCAAGTCGTCTATGGCCACATCCGCTTTTCTTCTTCCAAGGACGCAGTTTTCGGCAAGGTCTCTGTGTTTTCCATGAGTGGGGTTATTATTTTTCATATCTTCGTTTCTGCTTTTTAGAGAGCGTTTTGTGAGATGTTTGGTAAGATGCGAAAGCAATACATGCTTTACGCTGTTTGGTTTTAGCAGGACTGTAGGAGAGTGGTAAAATGCTTTAGCAATTACTTTGGGTGCAATTTAGGATGTTATAATTGGTTTAAAATGTTCTGATTTGGTCTCTTTAAGTCTGTTCTTATCTAGTAGATGTCTGAATTCTGTGTAATTTACAGCTGTAGTAGTTTGGCCTGAGATGGAAACCATCATCATCATTACCACACTGCCGCAAAGGCTCCCACCTATGTGGGGTAAGGGGGTCGGATGTACGCAGTCTTACCCCTGTACTAAAGCTCAAAGAGACTGTTTGAGATGGAAACCAGTCCAATTAAAAGTATCTTTAGACTATATTTTTAATGTTCAAATTACCAAAGGAGCCCTCAGTTTAAAATTGCAAAATGCCAGTGCAATTATAGATATTTGTTGTTTAATTATATGGGCGAGCCCAAACCCTGCATGCATTAAAACATGCACGAGAGATGATGAAAATCTTGAGTTGTGAAGCCTGAGGTGACCCATGCAGGCTGCAGCATATCAGTAGATACTAGATATTGCTTTCTCACGAAACAGACTGACTTTTGAATTTTCCATAATGAAGAATGAACTATAATAATTATAAAGTTACGCGTATCACAGTTCGGAATGAAGGGGAGCCGTGACGCTCTGGTTATGGTGTTAGTGTGTTACTGTGTGACCTCTGAGAGTTCACGGAATCACGGGTTCAAGTCTTGGGAGCGGTCTCTTGTCAAAATTTGACAGGGGAAGGCTTGCCCCTCATACACCCTTATGGTGGGATCCTTCCTCAGACACTCGCCTTGTAGGAATGCCTTCGTGCACTGGGTGACTGGGCTTCCCTTTTTTAATCACAATTTGGATAACAAAAACAGAGACATCCTTGATGCTTGCTATAAACAACGTTTGGGCATTCATTAACATCACAAGAATAGAGTTCATGCAGACCCTTCCTTTTATATGATATATTTGAACATTTGCATTCGGGCTGCCTAGCTGAGGAGACAAATAATAGGAAAGAGCAAGAATATGAAAAAGTGCTTGAGGGGTCTTTGGAATACAACAAAAGACTGTGCTGGCATGTCTGAACCTAGCTGTAACGTATCCCATTTGGAGAGGTTCCTGGACTGGCGAAGATCGAGGCCTCCCTTGAATTAACAAATTGAAGGATTGGTAAACGTCACTATGCTTAAGACAATTCATTAGTTTTAGCATGGTGAATGTGAGAAGAGGATACGGTAGAATACCATATTGACTGATTGCAGTCCTTGCTTCGAGTGCTAGTTGAGCATGTTAGCTTAATGACTGATATATGCTAGGCATTTTATTCAGGAGACATCTTTAGAGTTGGTGGTCATAGATGATAGCGGAATTGTACAATCAATATGTGAGCAGCCAGTGTTTGGCACCATAAAAGACCTCGCTATTCTTCCCTGGAGTGATCAGTTTCGTTCTCGAAACTCACAGGTTTTCTTAGTTATTTTTCTTTCATTAGTCAGATTTATCTCCTTACATGGGTGGACACCATTCTATTATTTGTTTCTATGTAGGTTCATGGAAAGGATATTCTGGTTGTCTTGTCCGATTCAGGAAAGCTATCATTTCTTGCATTTTGCAATGAAATGCACAGGTTTTGCTTTTTATGGAAATCGAATACATTTGTTTTTGGTACTCTATTATATTTATATTTATTTTTCTCTAAGACTATTAAGGTGCTACATATAGGTATAAACTCATGTTTTCAAGTTTAGCTTTGGATCTTATTATTTCCACCAAGTCTTACTTTTACAGGACTTGATTGTTGATACAGGTTTTTCTCGCTGTCGCATGTTCAACTCTCATGTCATGGAAATTCAATGAATCAAATTGGAAGGATGTTAGCAATTGATTCAAAGTAAGTACCGTCCTTGTCCAAGATGTGTAACCAGTTCAGTCGTTGTAAACAGTAAACACTACCTATCCCTTCTTGTGTCATGACTTGGATTTTATATGATATTTATTTATGTAGGATATTACTTTTCTCTATGCAGTGGCTGTTTTATTGCTGCTAGCGCATATAAAGATAGATTAGCTCTTCTCTCTGTCTCAACTTCTGGTGGCAATGATATTATTGAGAAGGTTATGTTTCTCAAATTACTTTCTATGTGTTATCGACCTATTTGAAGTGGGCATAGCTATTTAATGTTACTGACATAGTGCTGCTAAATGGTATTAGAAAATCTGCTGCCCTCCTGACAATCAACAGAACATCAGGAATGCAAATGGTGTTACTGATTTCTGTGGTACCATATGGAGTATGTGCTTTATCTCAAAAGATCTACACCAGTCAAGTAAGGAGCACAACCCTGTGTTAGCAGTTCTTCTGAATAGGTATGATGATCGCCAAATCCATATATGTAAAACTTCTCCATTACTAAAACTGGGTTTCTTTTTTTTTGTTTGCCGTAATATATTTTTGTTGATAAAGTTTCCCACTATTAATAAAAACTATAAATTATCTACTTCAGGGAGAGATCGTATAGGAGTGAGCTTATGTTGGTAGAATGGGAAGTTAAGGAGGATTTGCTCCATGTGATATATCAGAATGCGGAACCTGCACCGTTTGCACATCATATAGTTGAAGTTCCGTATTCTTATGGACTAGTGGTTCTGTTCAGGGATGGGGATGTCATCCTAATGGATTGCAGGGATGCTTGTAACCCTGATTTGTTGTATAGAATAAGTTTAAATTTCTCTCCTTCAGTTGAAGAGCAGAATTTTGTTGAACCTACAATTAGGATTTCAGATATTATTGATGAAGAAGGTATGTATAATGTTGCTGCATCTGCACTATTGGAGCTCAGTGACATAAACAAAAGCGATCCAATGAACATTGATGATGAAAGCATCATCAAATCAGGCAGTAATTATGTAAGCTCATGGAGTTGGGACTCTGCAAATAAAAACAATCCAAGGATAATTTTTTGTGCTGATACCGGGCAAGTTTTTATGATTGAGATCTTTTCAGATTGTGATGGAATCAAAATGAATTTATCTGACTGTCTTTACCAAGGCATACCAACCAAGGTGCTATTGTGGATGGAGACTGATTTTATAGCAGCTATAGTTGAGATGGGTGACGGGATGGTTCTAAAATTGGAAGACGGCAGGCTAGTTTACACAAGTCCAATCCAAAACATTGCACCGATATTGGATATGTCAGTTGTGGACTACCATAATGAGAAACAAGATCAAATGTTTGCTTGCTGTGGGATGGCACCTGAAGGATCTTTGCGAATCATTCGAAGTGGCATCAGTGTGGAGAAGTTGTTAAAAACTGCTCCCATTTATCAAGGAATAACTGGCACTTGGACTGTGAAAATGAAGGTCACTGATATCTATCATTCTTTCCTAGTGCTGTCTTTTGTTGAAGAAACCAGAGTTCTTTCAGTTGGGGTAAGCTTTTCTGATGTAACTGACGCTGTGGGTTTCCAGCCTGACGTCTGCACCTTGGCATGTGGTCTGATAGCTGATGGTTTAGTGGTGCAAATACACGAACATGCTGTTAGACTGTGTGTGCCTATTGCATCTGCAAATCCTGAAGGTGTCACTGAAGCTTCTTCCCCTGGAACATGGTCGCCTAATGATACTACAATTAGTATGGGAGCAGTTGGGCACAATGTGATAGTTGTGGCAACTTCGAACCCATGCTTTTTATACGTGCTTGGTTTCAAATCATTGTCAGCGTCCAAATATGAAGTGTACCAATTGCAACAAGTAAGGTTGCAGGATGAGCTGTCCTGCATTTCAATCCCTCAGAAACAGATTGAGGTAAAACCATTTGTGTCCCAAATGAGCAACGCGAACAATGCCCCTATCGTTTCTCTTCAAGCAGAGTTTGACTTCAGTAATACTTTTATTATTGGTACTCACAAGCCTTCTGTGGAAGTTCTATCCTTCTCGTTTGATAAAGGCCTTCAAGTTGTTGCTGTAGGATCAATATTACTTACTAACACTCTAGGAACTACCGTAACTGACTGCATTCCTCAAGATGTAAGGCTTATACTTGTTGATCGGCCATATGTTCTTTCAGGATTAAGGAATGGTATGCTGCTCAGGTTTGAGTGGGCTTCTACCTCAAATGTTTCTGCTGTACAATCATCTTGCGTGCAGAATTTCACTTGTTCTCAGTTGCCAAGTACTAACACTGCACCACACACCACTTCTGTAAATTACAGGGCCATGCCTACATCTGCTTCGACTTTGCTTGATAAGACGAGGGACACTATTTTCGTTCATCTTCAACTAATTGCATATCGTCGTATAGGCATTAATCCAGCTAGCTTGGTTCCTTTAAGTGACTCTCTTGATACTGATGTAATTGCTTTAAGTGATAGGCCTTGGCTATTACAAACTGCAAGACATAGTATTTCCTTCACATCCATCTCCGTTCAGCCTTCCACGCATGCCACTCCAGTTTGTTCAAGTGAATGTCCAAAGGGCGTTCTATTTGTTGCTGACAATAGCCTTAATTTGGTATTGTTTGTTCTCATTCTATTTACTGTTCAGTGCTAAAAAGACAATGCATCAACACCGAAGTTGAGTGTGCCCCTTTAATGTGATGTGCATTAGTTGATTGTGAACTTTGAATGCATGACAAGATTTTGTAGGGTGCCCTTTGAATGTCATGTGCATCGGTGTCTTGTATACATCATTCTAGTTGTGACAATGTGAACCATCAATTTTGACAACCGGGGGAAATTAAGGGAAGAGAAGAACTGGTAGAATACCAACGAGTCAGCTTGTGATAATTTGATTTCTCAAAAAGGTTTGGGCTT